>OX376203.1:11238276-11274029 GCA_947363905.1 Lithophane semibrunnea
GCGGGCGAAAGCTAGTATCTTATATAATTATCAATATTTCAAGAGATCAGTCTCTGAAGTCGGTTACAAGCTTGATTAGGATTGCATTTCAGACAACGGTGCTACTTTCCAAAGTCGACTTACCAGCTACTTGTATAAGAGCGCTAATTTCCTCAAAATGGAGTTGATAGACACGTGAAACATTAAAGTGGATTCCGCCCCCATTGTATAAATATAACCCTCATTAAAAATTCCTTAAACAAACAAAAGCTCTCGGCTAACGTGTACACGAAAAAACCAATATAGCTCAGGGCGGCGAGAAAGTGGAAAAGAAGATAAGAGGTGTATTTGTCACGTTCTTTCCTGAATAACGCTCTGCTTTCCAATTAAGGGTAAGCGCTCTCTTTGTTTATCTTAAATTGCGAGAAAATCTCACTCAAATTATCGGGTAAAAAAGACAAAGGGGGATCGCTGTGGAACATAACTTTTGCTTCGTTCCGGGATAAAAAGTTGCGTATCTAACGTCTAGGGAGGGGGCGCGGGGAATTTTTAATAAGCGAAAAATTTAATGAGTGCCCCCAACCACTTTTTTGCCACGGTTTGCCGTGTCAGCTAGCCGGGAAGGCCTTTATACTTTGTATTAGGAAAGAATTATTAATTACTTGTATGGTAGGTACTGTAGGTAGGTACTTGTGTCTTTGTATTATTAATTACTTGTAAGATCTTTTTCTTTGTTTCCAAATTATGTTGGACTTTGGAGCTTGTGTAATATCCAATTACTTGTTACGGAACATGATAATGCTGATAAAAGTACATAGTACTGGCAAAACATATTTTTTAATTTTTTTCTTGACGATAGAAATCCTCGAGTAAAATTTTCCTGTTCCGTTCATTAAAAGCTACATTTTGTTTAATATTCCCATTTTTTTTCCCCATAATATGTTTTTATGTGATCAAATAAATAGTGATACTTGTCCAATACTTAGTGCAAAATAATTAAAACTACCTATATATATCCAACAAAATTTAAAAGGTATAGCCTACACAATTTCCATTCATGGCTGATTTAAATTTAACCTTACCTTATTATACCCCCGAGTGGTGTAGTAAGAGGGCAATTTAACGCACCAGTAGTCAAGCAGCGACATCTGCTAATCGATTGATTGACCCCCACCTTACAGCTAGACTCGGTAAAAAATACGCCCCTAGTCTCATTTGTCCCTTGTCCCTGATCTTCTACGCAGCCTCTATAATTGCCTTTTTATATCGTGTGTTGGATGATTTTGAGTAGAAAGATTACAAAAAAATGTTAAGGGTGCCTAGGAAGTCACGATTTTACTGAAAATTATTTTAATTTGCTGGCTTCATACGGTTATTAAAATAATTTATTTCTCAAATCAAAAGAGCATGCATCGTTCACTTAAATATATAACTGTATAAGTTAGTACTTCGACACTATTCTAATAAACCTAGTATTCACTAATCAAAGTACCTGTATATTAAGATTTGGCTGTAGGTATCTTGAGAACCCTTCGACTTAAAGAAGCCGCCAGAACTTCACAAGATTTCCCAAGCCTTAATACGGGTACCTACAATGTGTCGGAACCAGGGATCAAATCGAAGGCCCACGCTCATAAAGCTATAGGTAATTACAACATGTCAAATTCAGAAGCTAAAGTCAAATCATAATAACCTGTTCAATCAGTCCTTTGTTTCGCAGTTTAAACATAAAAGTTTACTTTTTCTTTGTCAGACAACGATTTCAAAACAAACCTAGGCATTCCTAATCTTTGAACTCTAACAAAGGTCCACAGTGCAGTTAACCAAACAGTGTCGGTAGGACACAATGGGCTCTCGAGCTCCAGTCTTCACCCCATCTGCACCTTGTTTCACCCCCAGGAAAATTATTTCTGTATAGCGGCGAAAAAGATCTCGGCCTCACCTTTCGTTATTAACTCGACCCCCTTTGATGCACTGCCCATGCCCCTTTGCGAACTAATGATTTCAATTTCGCCCCGTTATTTTGAAAACCTCTCGCTGTATGTTATGGGATGATTGAGGATGTAAATTAGCGTTTCAAGGGTATATTTGAATAGAACGAGCTTTAATATTGTAAATGGGGATTTAGGATGAGTGTGGCTTTGTAAGGAGTTCCTTTATCATTTATAGGTATATGAGTGTACAAAGAGCAAAATATTATTTTAGGTACCTAATATTTGCTTAATAGTTTAAAGCTGGGAAAACTGAAGAAAATACGCATATCTTCTAGGATTGTGTGTCCAGAAATGCTTTACAGATATTAGCATTTTAAAAACACTTGTACTCATAAGTCTTAACGTAATTGTTAAGAGCATCACTAACTACCACCACCAGTTTAAGATGAGCAGCCATTTAAATTTTATTAATTTAAAAAGAGAACCATTGGGTAGGTACAAAAAATTCATAAGCGAAATTGAGACGGTCGCGCGACAGGGATGGCCGTACTCTTTTCCCCAAGCCAAAGTGGGACAGGGCAAGTTTCTTTTCATTTCGGTCCGTCTTTTTGGAGTTGTTCTCTTTCCGTTTTTAATTATTGAACCACTCATTCCTAATTATTGTTATTAGCGTTGGGGAGCGTGGTGAAAATTGAGGGTCTCGTCTCGCAGTATTGACCGCTCTGCTCGTAGGTTGGTGCTTCCTAGGGGACTGGTTTTAATTGTGCACGCTTTTGACTTTTCCTCTTGTTCTTTTGAGACGCCTCAATAAACTCGGATTTTACGGTGTCTCGCTTGTATTAGTTATTTTATTGGTTGGGGAAGAAGTTTTATATTGCCGAGGAAATATAATGCAATAAACGTACGTATCGTAGATTCTTGTTCCGCATCGTTCGTATACAACATAAACATATCTACGTATACAGTTTACGATGCAAGTATGAATAATAAATCCGCTGTATGTATGAGGAGTCAATTCGCTAATGTCCCTAATGCGTATCGGTAGGCTTTAGGTATTTTATATCCAAATTGCTCCTCTAAGCCGAAAATCCCCAGTAAGCCATGTAACCGAGATCAAAGGAGCTCTCTACCATTGCCATTGTGGCTCATTTTTTATTTAGCTTGCGAGAGAGAACTCTTATCTTAACGTGCCTCCCGCCTACTTTATGACGTTATAAAGCTGATTTTTAATCCGACGTGAACGGGAAATTGCCGAATTTGAATTTGGAACTGAAGTTGAATTTGGAATAATATTTTAACTGTTATCAGTTTTGTGAATGTACTTTCGGGAGTTATTTATGAGCTTCGCTAGCTC
Source organism: Lithophane semibrunnea (assembly GCA_947363905.1). Lineage (NCBI taxonomy): Eukaryota > Metazoa > Arthropoda > Insecta > Lepidoptera > Noctuidae > Lithophane > Lithophane semibrunnea. The sequence continues at coordinate 11,241,544 of OX376203.1, forward strand.
GCTAACTTAGAATGGTAGGATACTTTTTCCAAAGTATAAAACAATGTAATTCTATTTAAAAACCTCTTTTGATGTGATATTTGATTTCATGGTGTACTATAATAATGCCCACTATGAACGTCCTGTCCCTTTGGTGTCCGTTTTTACACTGCCAACGTAAAAAATGTGACTCTGATTCGATAGATGGCGCGGAGTGTTTCATAAAACCAATCGGGATAATTGAATTAGGTTCAAGAAGGACCTTTTTTTAAAAATTTACCATCTAAATAAACTAACCCCTTGTTCTCAATGAAATTCAACTTAAAATTTAAAATAAATATCAATATCACCCCTTCAAAAAAATGTTTCAATAACGGGAGCTAAATACAATATTTTTATGAACAATCAGTGGCTCCCCCTGCCGGAAAACACACAGTTTATGAAGTGAGTAGCACGTGCAAGTGCAATATGTTAGCACGCGGCGTCGGGGGTGGGCAGAAAGGCTTTTTATGAATAACTAAATGATTTATGGAGTTAGAAAATGGCTATATATTTGCTTTTCTGAATGTTTGTGCTGGTAGGTTGTTGGTTGTATGTAGATCTATGTATATTTATTTATTAAAGAAAAAAAGAAGATCAACAGCATACATTTAACATTGGTTTAGAAAAGTATTTAGGAAAAGTATTACTGCAAATGTATATGCAAACTCAAATATTATAAAATAACATATAAAATAATATTATGTTTGGTAAATATAAAAGGTTTTTATTTTATGTTTGTAATGTAACAGGAAAAAAATAAAATTAGAATAGATGATTTCAGAATTAGATGATGAAAGAATAATTAAAGGTGCTGAAATGATAAATAATACGCTTAACCCTGTAAATTTTTGTGCAAACGTACCTACATAAATAAGAACTAAAATAATACATTTATATTATTAAGTGAATACCCAAAAGGAGTATAGTCGTAACACGATTTGGAAAAAAACAAATTTCAATTACAGTAAGTACGTAATTATTTACCCTTTGACATACAGTTGCCAATAACTGGATACTCTATGAATACTAACCAGCGTACAGCGAAACATTCCCCAGCTATGTCTCATGCAGATTCCTGCCTCCATCCATATTACATAAGTAGTCGGAATGGGTAATTCGTATCTCCGTCCGGGAGACAATAAAACTTTTCTTTTCTTCGTATATTTGCGCAAAAACAATTTCTTGGTCTCTCTCTTAAGTTCTCGCCGAGTTTATGCGGGTTTTATGAAAATAAGCGGGTGGCCGCTCATTTCGGGTCGAGGGGGGTGCGGTGGGGCCGCGGGCCGCGCAGGGGGGGTGTTTATGTCGTTTTCATGGCTCGGAGGACCACCGCCGCGGCTTTTGGCTTCAAGCCAGACGCTGGGAATACTAGTCTCTCTTTTGTTTTCCACGGAATGTTATCTCGGTACGTTTCTTTTATTCAGAATATAATTTGGAATCTAAATATGAAATCTTTCGTTGTTTGGGATGTTGGAGGAAAATAGTGTATGTTGGCGTTGTTTGTTTGGCTTCGTCTTTTGTTTACAAAGAGATAAATTATTCATAACTAGCTGTTTGCCATACAATTTGACTGGTGTGTTCGTTTATCGTCCGAGAAACTAGATAATTTAATCATGTTCTGTAAATAATTGTTGCACAATTATATTAAACATATTCTACAAAAACTTTTTGCGTAATCATTCAACAATTCATTCCGAAAAACATCACATCCAGTTTGTGGTACATACAATTATTCAATTAGCACCTATGATCATTCATTACGGCGGGGTGTAGAATGTCAACCGATGAACTTTACCAGAATTACCATTCGGTACCTATGTGTGTCGATACGTCCGTGATTGTTCAAACGCTTGCCGCCGTGTTTGTGGTCGCTCTGCGGTCGATGTGTTACGATGGCATTTCGACTACACCACTCCTCGATTCCAGCGCTATATAACACGCTAATACCCGATTGTTAAGCATCCATTGCTTTCATTATCCAGCGCTCTACATAGCTGAATGTTACATTTACGGCAATGGTCGCTGTTTAGGATATTGCGTCGTTACGTGACGTCATTGTCGCGAGTTCCAACACTTATTAAGTGATAGGATGCCCACGACCACATTTACACACAGTGCTTATCATTTTGTGCGTTGAGCGGTCGGACAGTAGCTGTAAGTTGCGTATTGAGCGGAAATGCTTAAAAGTAAGCAAATGGGATTATAAATATGAAGTGTATATGTTTTAAAATAGGAAATCAAGTTTCAGAAATAGGCCTAGAGACCTTATACGTACGCTGTCTTTTAAAAGTACTAAGAACATAAGAAACACTTTAGTAGATGACTTATTGAAAATAAATGATTGATCCATTGTTAGCGAAGATTCTTGTGTTACCGTCGACTCATTTTTGCGCTACAATTTCAGTCACCTCCTTTCCCTCCCAAAACAACATTCCAACGACATACCAACACTTCCCTTCAAAATATTCAACATCTTAGTAAATCGTCGTACTAGTAATCCGTGTGTTCGTGTCGGCATTCGAGGTACGATTGCTCGGCCGGCGCCGGCGGGGCTCCACAAATCAACCGAGCACGCTGCCGACGGCAACCGAATGGGTTGACGACGCCGCCGCGAATTCTTTATACATTCCAAGGTTGAAGCTTGCTAGATGGTTTCTGCACGTGCTTCGGTGGGCTGTGTTTTGGTTGTTGAAAATAGGGTTTACTTGTTAAATAATGTTACTGAAGAAATACACCCTCAGTAAAATGAAGAACACACTTAGGTCATCTACACTAATATTATAAAGAGAAAATATTTGTATTTTTGCGAGTATGTTTGTAATGAATAAACTCAAAAACTACTGCGCTGATTTCAAAAATTCTTTCACCTTTAGAAAGCTACATTCACCTTGAGTAACATAGGCTATAATTTATAAAGATTACACGCGGGCGAAGCCGCTGGCGGCAGCTATAAGTTATATAAGGAACATTATTCTATTGATCATTTTTGATCTGAGGTGTCATTTAGGGATTGCGGAAAGAAGGACCAGTGTGGTGAATGTGTCACTTACAATGGCCAATGTCCTTTATTTTGATGGTTCATCAACATTCTTCGCGGTTGAGCAGATGAATATTTCAAACATAATTTTATGAACCAACGGTTTTGCAATTTTCTTCAAAACCTTTCAGATTGCGATTGAAAGTGTCACTTAGCTAGGGTGCACTATAATACAAAATATGAACAAACTATCAAATGTGTTCCAAGAATCTGCCTACTCATGAACATTTCTCGCGAATACGGTCTGTTGGGTTTTACTTATAGATTACTTCTCTCCTACAGGTAAATCGTTCACCCTGACGATAATGCTGGCGACGTCCCCCCCTCAAGTGGCGACGTACCAGAAGGCTATCAAGGTGACGGTGGATGGACCCCGGGAGCCGAGGTCCAAGACCAGGCACCACGGCTTCCACCCCTTCCACTTCGGACCCCGGTTCCCGCCTGATCCCTTGATGGGGTCGCTACCTTTTAAGTTATCAGGTAATGCATTAATATGTTAGTTTCTTGTACAGTTAGCTTTAATAATATAACTAAATACATCGACATGAATTAATTTGAGTGTCCACAACTTGTGTTCTATAATACTATATCACTATGTAGCCGGTCCTTTGACTTCTTTTCAGACAATATTTACCATCAACATGTTAATAAAAATAATGAGTAGCTACAATTAAGTACCCATTGTGTATTGTAATATATTTTATGGCTATACTCTTCTCTTCTCTCGATTGAAGACAATCGGTCCCTCATTACATTACTGAGGTTCGTGGTCACTAGATCTCTTCAAACAGACAATCTGCCTCCATCGACTCCGGTCCAAAGTTGCCATCACCACCTGCTGAAATTTGCTTGAGGACGTAGCTTCTTTTACATGGTCGAACCATCGTGTTGGCGACCGGCCTCGTGCTCTCTTTCCAACAATGATCAGCTTTTCAAGGCTGCTATCTCCCCTTCACATATATTTTTTATATTAATTAAAACGAATTCTTGTTGATGTAGAATTTTAGACCTGTTTACAATATTTTTTGAGGCTGTCTACATCCAAGTTTTAAAATGCATTACATCTTTCAAGTTTCGTAGAGTCAGTCGAGACAAGACAAGCCGCACTGGTTACAATGAAAATATTTCCACTTGATTAATGTCTGACTTGATCAATCATCTCTACATTTTTATTAAGTTCATTAATCAAGTAAGATAAAGATCTCCATTAAGTAAAGACAATAAATCCTTACATATTATAAAACAAAGTCCAACGCCGCGTCTGCCTGCGATAAACTCAAAAATCCTGCAACGATTTTCATGCTGTTTTTACCAATGGATACAGTGGTTCTCGAGAAAGGTTTTAGTATATAATATCCGACATCCACGCGGGCAAAGCCGCGTGCATCAGCTAGTAAAATATAAGAGCCTTTAACTTTACTAGAACCTACGTTCTTTTACTATACTTTTATTGATTCAAAACTACGAAAATGAAGATTGAATTTACACAGACTTCTTTGTTAAATGTAAAAGAAGTACTAGTATAGTTGCAGTGGTGCGTTGTCTCATGTTGTTAAAATACAGTCTTAATATGACGCGCCGGCTTATAGCCATCCATTATGACGTTCCTCGAACTTGAGTTCTGAGTTTCTGACCTATCCCCTGCCCCCATTCGAGGCACGATGTTTCTATCCGAAAGATATTAAATTGTCAGCCGGGACCGTTGTCACTCCTCGTCGGCGCCTCAAAAGGGGATTTAATTCGGTCCAGAAGTTTTGCGTGACAATTAATTATCAATTTGAGGGGCCTCAGTTTGACACCTGCGAGTACACGAACTGTGTTTTAATATTCTAGAAACATTAACAATTATGAAGTTTCTTAAGTTTGTTAGTGACGCGTTGAGAGGTTATTAAATGGAGGTGTTGGAACTTCAACTAAAATGATTTAATTTTTTGCGCGGGTCATAAAACCGAAACTTAGACCGTTTCGGGTTTCTGATGATTTCACATCTTTTTTGGAACTAATTTTGATAAACCAAAGTAGTTTAGACCTCTGCTGAAACAAGTAGATAAGTACCCATTCCCTAAAGGCTCCCGCAGACAGGTGGTGCGATTGTGGAAGAACAATTTCCATGAAGTTTTCATAGGGAATACAGGCGTGATGTTATGTGTTTTTATTACCCGACTGCCCCAGAAGGAGGGTAATGTTTTTCGAGAGTATGTATATATGTATGTTTGTATGTATGTATGTCTATTTCTTTGGCACGCTCTGTAGCCTAAATGGCCTGGTGGATTTTAACATACGAGGTGTCGTTAGTTTCGTCTTAATTGTGGGAGTGACATAGGCTATATATTTTTTTTTTAAATTTCATCTGGAAACAAAAAAAAGGGAGGGGAAGGTTTTTTTTTTAAATAAATTACAATATTGGTATAAAATAAAAGCTAGTAATGAGTTAATTCCAAATATATAAATTAATAAAACTAAAAAGCTTGAAATAAAACAAATTATTTAAAAAACAAAAAACCCGCCTGCAAAAACGCATAACTTAAAACAGTAAAACAAGCATTATAATCTGTAGAATTTTGGTATTACAGGCGGGGAACAAACCAATAACCTGAAATATGGTGTAACTTTTGTTTGTTCCCCGCCTGTAATACCAAAATTCTACAGATTATAATGCTTGTTTTACTCTTTTAAGTTATGCGTTTTTGCAGGCGGGTTTTTTGTTTTTTATTTAAATAATTTGTTTTTATAGAATTGTTCTACTAAAGTCGTGTCGCGCTGTTGCGTCGCGCCTGTCTGCGGGAGCCTTAAGGAAGTTATAGTATTGAGTGAAAAGTGTACGTACTTAATTTATACTATCTTAGTTTATTTATGTTTAAAAAATAGGAATGATATGGGCTTCGGAAATTGATTTTAAACTGCAGGATATAACTTGTAAACTACCACACCCCAAAAATATCTTAAAATTGAAAACAGCGAAGCCGAAAATTTCTTCCTCCCGTAACAAATATGGCAGGTGAATGAGATTTCCCCAACATTGTGCGACGCGTCGCGACGCCCGCTCGGCAGGGAGTCTCGTCGCTAGGCGCCCGCTCCCTTCACTTGCACCTAATAAACACCGATGTAATTGTGTGCCGCATTATTAAAAAGACCCGAAACAAAAAGATTCCAAATATATTTTTGCAGATTTTGTTGTTACTCTTCAAAAACTTCAAAATAACTTCTTTGGTACACATTATTGCTTCATAAGCTAGCCATACACGCACAGATGTGCCCCGCAGATGAGACTTGAATCTGATCCGTTCGTTTTGAGCACGGACAGTGGGCAGGCGACAGGCAGACACATCCGTGCCTTTTTTCTCCATAGACACACAGATTTACCCGTCAGGTACCCGTTCAGGTCTCATCTGCCGGGCACATCTGTGCGTGTATAGCTAGCTATTAACGCAAATCATTTCGAAACTGAAGTTCTTCCGGTGTTGATCCATCAAGAATCGCTTTAAACTCAGCTGAAATGTGAATAGACACAATAGAATATTTTACAACTGCAGTATCTGCAGCTTTATATGTTAGGTTTATCTTTACTATGTATACTCTAAACGAACTATTTTCCTTATATCACCTTTCCTTTCCACCTCTCAACGCCACAACAAAAGATTACCGTCTACCTTACGTTACCTCTCAAGCTACCTTTATCACTCGCGTGCTACGCTGTCGTAGTACGCGCTTGTCGTTCTCTCGTAGTACGCAAGTGTCGTCGCAAACCTCGTTACGTCGGGTGTCAAAGGGCTGTAACTCAATTACATAGCACGTAGGTACCGTCGGCGACACCAAGCGTGCCAAGACACCGGAATTAATGCATGCTAATTTACTTAGGATTTTATATCGGATCTGTAATGAGGTTGGATTGGTTATTTCGTGATCTTGGCGTTCGGTATTTGAAATGCTTGTTTTTTTTCTGTCTTGAGAAGGGTTTACGAGATCTTACTGTACTAAACTAGTTCAATATATGTACTATGATCTGCATCTGTAAGAATAGATCTGGGGCCTACCACCACCGCTTACAGCAGTATTATTTTAATATTACTTCAGTGTAGGAAAGAGATGAAGCTCTACAGGACTTATAGCTGCATCTCTTTCCCCCACGAAGTGACATTAAAATAATACTGCTGTAAGCGGAGACCCCCTGTAATGTTTTTACCACCTACGACATAATTGTAACCAAAACACGTTTCGTCAAGGATGAAAAAATTGCCATATTACAATGATCTGCCCGTGGGAGAACCTACCTGCTGAGCATGAACTGGGGATGACTATGAAGTATTAATGCCATCATCACTAACAATGGAACAATGGTGGTATTAATAAGTCTTGGTACAGGTGCTGAGGTGATTTATTTAGGTATTAATTACTATGATAAAGTCTTCTACAAATTATCAAAAATTGTATATTTCTAAAGAACTCTCAAGTCTTTATAATCCTCATCTGGCAATAATCACATAGAACTATAGTCTCTCAGTACCTCATTAACCCAAACATACGCACAAGCACATGACAAGATTTCTTCAATGCCATCTTCTTCCATCCCATCATGTCTTTGTTTCTCTTTAGAAACAATTTAGCAAGCACTTCAATATGTAAATTCCTCGCTTCGCGGCTGTACTGAAGGCAAGTCTCCACTGCCCTCTTACCGGCACCAATAACCCTTGTGAAATCATGATAAATTATCTACTCTCACGTTCGCGCGTTCATCTTATACACGAATATTAAAGTATGGATGTGACAATTTCGCTGAAGATGTTTAGGTAGTTACAATATTGGATGTTCAATTACGTTACGTATCACTCAAGGTCCTATATTTATAAAACTCTAGCTGCTCAACGCGGTTGCACCCGCATAAGTATCGATCCCGTGGGAATATCGGGATAAAAAGTAAGTCCCATGTACAAATTTCATCTAAATCAGTGCAGCAGTTTTAACGTGAAAACGTAACAAACAAACTCACTTTCGCATTTTTTTTTCTTAATATACAGTATGCAATGGTAAACACCGTTGTCACTCAAACCATGGGTAGGTGACTTAAATATAAAAATAAATGACCCAGTAAAACCAGAAAAAAAACCTTATTTTCATTAAAAGATTTTAAAAAGTAAATATCCGTCACTGTCCCGATACTCATGGATACGCGTTCGAGAGACCTGCGAAACAGCTGACGGTCGGTCATGTAACGTCCCGCGCGCTCCACCTGCCCCCGCCAACTGCCAGCCGCGGCCGGTCGTTGCCCTTGCGTGTAGGGTGAAATATTCTTGTGGAAAAATGAAGATTTTCTTAAAAAAAAAAGTTGTATTTTTCCATTGATTTTACATTCTATAAATGAAACCAAACCACTGGTTTCAAGGATAACGGTGTTTACACTAACACCCTGTATTAAACGGATAAAAAGATTTTGACTTTTATGAGTTCGAAAATAATGAAGCCAACCCCCAAAAGGCAGAACCAGCGTACGAGTTGACGTTGCTAATTGGTCCAGACATCCAGTCGCAATCCATTTTCGTACATCTGTGTATCTCACGTCGCCGTGTGAGCGCCACTTAAAGTCGCAGCCTTCGCATTATTAATGAGGGAGTCTTAGAGAAAATTAAATATAGCATTAGGCCCGGAAGCCCGGGATTGTGGGGGCCAGGGGGGAAGAATCGGGGGCCACATAACCCTTCAGTGCTCGCGACAATGCGGGTGCATAATTACGCATTTGTAAATTTTAAATGTCCCACCCACCTCATACAGCCTTTTGTATGACGTGATTCGCGCTTTCACTGTACATTTTAAACGGTTTCAAATGGATTCATATGATGACGACTCCCGCGCGATTAACTCCAAATGTGACGTCATTTTTATTGACGTGACTTGTTACTCAACATTTATGGCGACGTGGTTGTTATAAATTCATGATGAGTCTTTTCAGGAAGATTGGTGGAAAAGTATTTAATTATTTATAGAATTATTTGGCATTTTATTAAAGGGTATGAAAGTTATACTTTATTAAACACACAAAACAAGGGTTAAAGTTAAAGAAGAATAGTTAATTAATCGTATCTATCAGATCCTAACCTTTACGCGTTAACTCCCTTGTCACAGCTACTTTCCTACACCGAAAGGTTAATTAAGCAAAACAAAAAGGGGTTAAACAAAATCAATAGACGCAAATTCATTAAACGCTAAGCAGATTGAAATCCAACATGGCGTCCAAGATGGCGGCGGCGGGTTAAGGCGCGTTGACAAAGCGTCGTCGTTAGTTCACGAGCCCTCTTATTAACCTTATGACGTACGGAGGGCATCCGTCTTGCTAACTCCGGGCTGTGAGCCTGTGACGTCAGCCCTTAACGCTAACTGGAAGCTTATGGTGTCATAAGTTACGATGTGGAGCAAGCTGGTTCAAGACGTTATGGATTCTACCAGCGTTTGTACCCAATTTACAACAATTTACTTGTAATTCTCTGTGAAGTACAATCTTCCTCCTCAGACATTAGAAGAAGCGCGTATTAACCATTTGATTGATGGTCAAGAGACAAGGGCAATAATCTATTACAATCCATAATTCCTCATAATTTATTTGAGACCTTCAATAATTTTCATATTTACCTACAAAAATGCATACAGTACGACACAACTCACAACTTATGATGTATCATATATTTAAAAAATTTGCATTTATTCATTTCAATTTTACGAATGTATTTGGTTATAATGACTTTACAATTTATTGCGTTTGCGTAAAGATCATTTTCACCTAAAGTAGTAATAAAGCTTGGAGATTTTAAAGGTGCACTCAGTTCCGATGGTGATTAGTTACATGAATTTTGCCGATGCTACATCTTAGTTGTGTCGTACTGTACCTAGGTATAGACGAGTGGATACTAATCTAGTGGACCAATCCAAGCTCATTGATCCTAAACACTTATACTCACATATCATTATTCTCCTCCTTATTCTAATGTGTGACCAGAGTCGTCATCCTTTTCGTGTGGTTTGACTAACCTGTTGCCAGAGTTTTCATGCCACCCATGGTTCTCTGACTTGGCTTCACATGCTGTCGCGAAATTCTCTCAGGCATGCCGGTTTCTCAAAGAGATGTCAGCACATTGGCGGGGTCCGCTAGGACCGATGCCTGCCAGGGTTGCGGGAAGTCTGAAAGGTATACCGGGACCTTGGCAACAGGCAACTGAAGGAACACGGGTGGGTTTTAGTCAGTAAAAGTCTGACACGCCCTCCCGCTCCGCCCAGAGCAGCAGAAGTCATTTGATGATACCCCAACCTCAAAAAAAAAAGGCATTCCGGTTTCCTCACAAGTCATGATGGGCTTATAGTATCTTACTGCTGCACATGGACATATGATAGTGGTTATGACCAAAATAAGGGGTCATACCAATGAAAGTTACAGCTTTAAATGTCTTATTAATTAAAAATGTATAACTAGAACTCTGGTCTATTGAACCATTTCGCAGTATTGCCGAGTTCCCCTGGAGCTACGCCGCGAGAGGCACAATCCGCTGGATTTTGTTTGGATGGAACGTTTGACCAATATTGTGTATCCAATGTGTTTTTGGATGGAACGTTTGACCAATATTGTGTATCCAATGTGTTTAAGTTAATACAGAATTAAGACTACCTACATGGATAAGGCATATTCTGAAGTGAGAAGTCTTGGAACAATCAAAATAGTGAAACTCGAGGCAGAGACGTGACAAGAGAAACGTACCTCGAAAATTAATTTAAGTTGTTAGTTTCAGCGAGAAATAATTACCTAAATATCAACACTCCTACGTCACACAGTAATCTCACAAAGTTATCAATATAAGTAGCTCATAAAGATAAATAGAGAAGATAATGTACTTTATACCATAAGCTTATAAAGGCAACATTGTCCTCAATGAAAAAGTCATTTGAATAGCAGTTGTTCCAATACAAAAGAACAAGGGAAGTCGCTCAACTAAGTGTTCTATAAATGATGTTCGAAGAAATGTAAAATAATTACTGGAAAGTGCTTCCAACCCTTTCTCTAATCACCGAGGGTCTCAAAGAGTCGTTAAAAAATTCCCTCCTAATCCGGGCACATTGGAATCACACTAAAAACGTAAATACTTTTATCCGTGTAATCCCGGTCGTCTTCGCGGATTAGCGCTGTAGTATCGGAGGCAGGAAAAATGCAAGACGCAATCTAGCAAATGGCATTAAAATGTTTGGGTTCAACCCTCTCGCGGCGCGGTGCGATTTTTCAAAGTCGAAGAAAAAACCCCTTCGTCTGAGGCAATGTAGCGGACTGGCACGTCTTCGGATGCGGCCAATCCACTACTACCGCGCGCTGACAGTTTTGATACTTTGTTTTCTTTTGAAAGCAAGAGTTTGTTCAGTAAAAGTAATTCACTAATTGTAAATAAAAAACTATGTGTTTTTAAGTACTAAAATAGTGGACCTAATTCAGTCATAGTTGATGTAACTACTTTAGAATTACGTTCATAATTAAGCTCATAGCCTACTTTTTGGAATCGTTATGAAGTTGTAACAACAAAAAATTCAGTTGAAAAATACTTGTATATCTTTATTTAAAAGTTTTCTTGTTGCGACTTGCCGTATGCAGACTGTGTCTTAAGGGCCCAATAACAAGTACCAAAAACACACCACAACCACACAGCAACGTGTACGAGCGCTAATTTGTATGAAAAATGTAATATGTCTCACATGCACATTCATTCACATGCACGGACCACATTAAAATTTGCCCGTCAAAATAAACCATGTGGACGATATCGACCACATCAAGGCCACTTCGCAACCACAATGCAACTGCCAGCGAGATCGCGACCTAACGGCTGGCCACATCGCAAATACAACGCAACTGCGACAACGCAACCACACGGCAACTGCAAGAAGTTGCAGCGACACTTTGACACGTAACCACTGCTTGCCCATATTTTTTCACAGTGATGTGGTGTGGTTGTGGTGCGTGTGTACGGGCCTTTAGTCTGACTATAGCTCTACAAAAACTTGGAGAGTGTGCACACTACAGTGTTCTGTCAACCATAGAACAGCTATTTTGACTTTTTTACAACAGCATCCAAATTATTGTCTGAGAGGTCAACACTGCTGAATCGTGGTATACAGCGATTACGCATCGTGCTCACAACAAAGAATTCCAACATTTTTTAACGAATGCAGATCGTCTTGTGCTGCCCTTTCTTTTGAATCTTTCAACAGTGAATACATAATGAAACAACGGCTTGCCATTTTTCATGTTGTGAACCAAAAGCGTTATATTTTTCTGAAGTACTCGTAGGTAAGTTATTGACGGGCGCATAATTCAGTAGGGCCTCTTTTAGCTACAATCTACAAGTGTGTGTTCAGAACTTTGAAAATCATTTTTTATTTTACTTTATAAAAATAATGCCGAAAATTAAAACAATAATGCGGTCCGATGTATGCTGCCTTTTTTGTGATTTAAGAGAAATTAAGAAAAACAATAACTACTTAAATAAACTTACCATTTTATGTTTAAGTTTTTAGTTCAAAAATAACGTGTCTGTTCCACAAACTTTCTTCTCGAATCCATGAGGAATAATCCGGGTTCGCGAGCCAGCGAGTAATCTTGAGCTTCAGTGTTATTTTTTGCTCGGAGCGATGCGGATATTGTCTGAGCTAAGAGCATCCGTCTTAGCTGGAAGAAAGCTTTGAATACCGAGCACCGAGCTGCTCGCATAACGTCCACTTACTGAACTTATTAAATACTCTTTAAATTGCTCATTGATGGACACTGCACTAAGGGTTTAATAGGCTTTATTTACAAGATATTAATGGTCACTTAAAGATAAGTAATTACGAAATTAACAACGGGATTAACTCATTAAAAGACGATAAAAATCATGTTTCATTAGTTACAATCTTTACTATGAAGTATTCAGTAGATTATTTATACTATTAACCCGTCGCCGGCGATTCGATATCTCAAATCATTATCGTAAAAGCCGTGAGGCGCTCGGAGGCAAGATTAAGCCCGGCTTAATCCTAAAAAGCAGCTCTTGTCTAATTGCAACGAACTCATAAAGCACTACACCTATAAAGGCTAAGCGGTCGGATTCAAAATAATGTGTTTTACATTTTCGTACCGTCGGTATCTGCGACATAAAACGGCCTGTAATTTATTCTATTGCTGAAAGGGTTGGGTTGGCTCGGGGTGGGAATTACCCAAGGTGGGTGCTAAAGGGTTAAGCCGAATATACGGGGTCGCGGCGCCGGCAAACTTTGTTAATTTATGCGCTTAAAAATGTCAACTGAAAATTATGACGCCAAAACACATTTCCTATTTGTATGATTATGATTGTTGTGATAATAGCTTATTTGTTTTATTTACATGTTATTGTTTTTAACAAAGGGGATTGGTACAAAGTGTAGAGACTTGGAAAAAGCCTGTGTTATAGAGGAGGCTACATGCTCACTGACCAACGTTTAACAATGTTGAATTTGTTTCGATAAGTCTCGCCAGAAGAGTCTTGGACACACCAGTTTTAATAAAAAAACGAAGCAAGCTAATATAAAGCTTGTGCAAAGACCCGCACTTTTCATCTTAAAACAAATGAAGATACTCACATGCTTTTGGAAATACTGGTTGTAAATGAAGAACACCATCATTTTTTTCTTAAAACAAATGAACAAACTTCTCAAAATTACGTTTTCAAATTGCACTTCAACAAACTTAAAGTTCAGATTCCACTATACGAACAATCGTACTCTGCAACAATTGAGGAGTGTCAATGAAGATAAGGCGCGAAGTGTACAAGCCGCGAGGGGGGAGTTCCACTCATTATTTAAATATCTGATGAGTGCGTTAAGTAGCGCGTTAGCGTTAGTGGAGCGTTTCACGCGATAACTCTTAACGCCATTGTTTTGTTGATTGAATTTTGAGCAGTTGTAGGGTGGAAACTAGGTGGTGCGGCTCTGTTCGGCGTTCAGATTTCTACAATGCAGTGTGAAAAATGAGCTTAAAAGCGGTCATCCTCTTTATATTTGTTTAAGGGATACTACAAACTATTTCAATTGTCAGAGTAGAACTCACGAAGTCTAGATGTTTTTGGAACCAGAATTACGGCCATTTACATTATTTCCTATGAAAACAAAAAAAAACCGATAGAAACGCCAGTGTAGTTACTAGTAGTAAAAAACTGTATTTACCTAGTACTTTTACATAAAAGTACTAGGTAAATACAGTTTTTTTAATGTAATATTATGAAAAGATTAATTAACTATAATATCCACAAATCCTTATAATTTTATCCCTAATAATAACAAAACAATGCCGTTTTTGGTGTTTTTTTTTTTTTTTTTTTTCTCTTAATTCTTTACCAATGTGGATTTTATTATTTAACCAGAGGTTCCTTAGAATCTTTTCTATAAACCATAAAAATATCTAGTCTTGCTCATGCAAGATTTCAGACATATTTAAGTTTTTAAAACTGTGTCATGGCTGTCACTAATTCGTTTTTTTTTTTCTGTTTAATTTTTGAGAAAAAGTATGAGTTAACGTAAAATTTATGATAACACACATGCTAATAAAGTGGTCTGTCGATAGTTCCTAACAGAAGAAAAATTCTACACATCTTTTTTGTGTAGATCTATTTTTAATTATTATTTTTAAATCTCTTATCGTCAGTCGCAAATTGGGTTTTTAGATACTTTCTAGCATAATTATGCGCACGACTATATTCCCTGAGGTGGTGTAAGAGATATTCTGTAAATCCAGTACATCCACTTTCTAATAGATAGCATCCATACTCTGTCCAGCAAAAAAAATCCCATGATCCCCAAAATCTATGTAAATAGAATTTGTGTACAATAAACTCAGCATAACTTAATTATAAAACAGTAAAAATTTGGTCAATCCAATGTGTACTATGTCGTTATATCTAACACTCTTCATCATGTAAATTAATTTAATACTTTCCCACACCGCACCCTTTCGATCGTGAAGTCCTGGAAGTACGATACAAATTTTCAATCTCTCCGATTTTTTAAAAATAAATGTGTTTTATATTATTGAACAATCATATGATAGGTATGTAATATGCACAACGATATCTGTATCGCATACAAAAATAATAATAAAAATATTTGGTACTGAGCAGTTGACAACCCTAAAACCATAGAAATAAATATGAAACTTTAGAAGCATTTTACTGCAAAATCTTGTAAGATACAGATTCGAGATTTTTTAAAATAATACATATAGTTCTGTAGAATATATCATATTAATATAAAATCTATTCGCTAAGATTAAGTAAATAAAAAATAAATAAGCTAAAATACAAAAAAATAGATTTACATCTTCTATTAAAAGCATTTTTTATATTGTTATGTCTAATATGTGCCAAAAAATCATTGCTATGTGGCTACAGTAGTGGAAAAATAAAAATATGTTTTTTAAATACATAATTTTGGATTTGTTCGAAATTCTATGGAAAACTAAAAATCGCCGTAACTTCGTTTCTAAGTACATCTGCACTTCGGGAGTTCTACTCTGACAATTGAAATAGTTTGTAGTATCCATTAAACAAATAAAAAGAGGATGACCGCTTTTAAGGTCATTTTTCACACTGTGCCATCAAACTGTAACTAAGCACCTCACAACTGTAATTCAAAGTACCTCACCATTGAGGTACTTTGAATTTATTCAGCGGCATAAGATTTTTATTTAATTTACGACTAAATGATCCGATAAATTTCGTACCACGTGAGATCGATAAATTGGTTAATTCCCATACAAAATTCTGTTATTTTCGATTTTTTGCCGTTTCTGTGGGTTTTTACAATTTTTTTTTTCTAAACCACCCCGGTACTGAGGCGTACAAAAAAAAAATATCTTGGTTGAGCCAATTTTGAGTTTTTGCTAGAGTAACGCTCAGCAATTGATTTTTATTTGAATAGATTTTTCAAAAATACTAGGTTTAAATTAAAGTCGGCAAAACCCTTAAAAATGAACGAATTTGGATAAGAAATACTGCGTTAACAGATGAAGCTCTTGACAAAACTTATAAGTGACCTCTATTCAATAAGTCATGTATTAATATTTAATTGAGGTCGCGTAGGATCTTATAAGTTTGGTCCTGTCCTTGTATTCGCAACAATAGTCTAAATGTTTTCTCAATATTCCCAGGTATAGCTCACCAGCTGGCTGGTCTACCAGGCGGCGAATGGGGTGCGCTGGCGCGACATTACCCGCCTCCTTTGCTACCCACCCCCGCGCATTTCACACCGCACGTCTTACCGCCGCACGCGCAACCTCAGCATGTACCTCCACCGCCGCATGAGACTGGTAAAGACATCTTGCTTAGATTAAAACAGCCATTAGTCTACAAAGGATTCTGTTAAATTGTTCCCTACACCAAAGAGTTTTCTTTTCGTTGCAGATATAACGTCAGACAATCCAATAACGATGCACGCGCACAGCACGACGAGTCCGGCAAACTCGCGTCCAGGCTCGCCGCAAGATGATGACATCTCCGTCACGGCTTCGAGCTCCCCACCACCAGATGAACGTCCAGGGGCCTTCACATCCGTCACCAGGTCGAGGAAACCGATGCAGCCGTTACCAGCACCTTCGACCTTGTTCCACAGTGCACTAGCAGCTCAATTATTCCTTAATTCTCCCTTACTACCAACCCCTCCAGCGTGGTTATACTCTCAACTTTACGGAGGTTACGACTGGTGGCTTAGACCGCCGCCCGCTCAAGAAGATTCCAACAATTCAAGTCCAGAAAGAGAGGAAGAAAGTTCCACAGCATCAGGGACTGGGAAGAAACGCCCTGCGTCTCCAGAATGGTCAGAACAAGGAATGAGGACTCGGAGCAAGTCGCTGATAACGTCGGAAAGACGGCCGGTTGACGTGTGGCGTCCGTATTAGTGTCGTAGTGACAATTACAGGAAAACCTCACTGTCCACTGATATGTATGATTATGGATGAGCAGAACATACTTTGTTGGTGCAGCGGTTCAAAGAGCATTCTGTTTTTTTTTGACATAGAAAGGCTGTTGTTTCCGCCCTGTGGAAGGCTCTAAAGTCTGTCCAGATTTCATCACTCCAGCAAGAGCCATTGACAAAAACAATATACCTAGACAGACCTCTATCGACATGAATCTACACGAGGCTAGTGTTTGATTTTAAATTCAAGTGTTGTTGAGTGGAGGCCTCTCGTGGAGGTTTAGAAGAAGGTTATGATAGTACGTGTAGTGGACAGTTTTAACTATATACAATCACATTCGACATTCCCGTCCCGAGACATTAGACACTTCAGAAAATTGTGCTCGTCTTAAGGACACGGTAAAATAGTGTTTAATATGTCGATCGATAGGTGTTTTTACGTTAGATAACTGAATGTGAATTTCAAATCGTAACGTTTAATGAATTGTTGACTGTATTATAAGATAATGCAAAAATCTGTAAATAAAGTTATCGAATTTTTATTTGGACTTGTTTTATTTGAAGTGATTTATCAATCAGTTGCTATGTCTTTATTACTATATTAATATAAACTTTGATTAATATTGCCAGCGCCATTATTGTCTCGAATTCACTATATTTTTGCATGGTAACAATGTATGAAACTGCATCCAAACCTCGTTCAGAACTACATACGTATGCATCTAAAACTTATGTATAAATTAAAACCATAGCCACAAAAATAAATATTTTATAAAGCTGCACGAGTAAAAAGTTTTGGATTGTGTCCATTATAGTCGTGACCACAGCGCGAGCTATTTGGCACAGGTCATTGCGTTCAGGCATTATCAATTTATGGAAATGAAATGTTTTATCGCCGTGTATTTACCTACTGAGCTTTTCATTAATTCCTGTACATCAAATATTTATTTTTAATGCGCTACAAGCTTTGTAAATCACACGACTTTGTCATAAGTGTTGTTGTTTTGAAAGAGTGGCTGGAAAGTTAGAACTTTGCGGTTTATTGTGCCCGTCTAGATTATTCAAACGTGGTTTGAACTTTGGTTTAAATCCCTAAATAATCTGAGGGGCTTGAATTGTGTTAGTAAAGTTGCTAGACTTAATAGTTTGTATTTATTGCAAGCTGCCCTGAAAATCAGAAAAACCACCGACATATCACGCTATACAATTGTCAAACGTGATAATTAATGATAAAAACGTGCTGGTATTAAATAGTGTATATTGACACAATACCTTAGAAATACGTAGTAAGCTGATTGGTGTAAATAACACTGTAAGGGTGAGGTCTTCTTCACATCATTTAAAATTTAATACAAACTGATTTAGCTAGGTCCCTTCTTGCTAGAAGACCTCAAAAAATGTCTCTTCTGTTCTTGTCATGACTTATTTTGGACAGGCACAAGTCTGGGTTCCTGTACATCGCTGGTCTACGAAGGCCATAAGTCTGAACACTCCATTTTGTATTTCTTTGGCACTGGTAATGATTTCTTCTTTGGGTAGTAAGAACCTGTGTGTTTTGCTTCGGAGTTCGATCATGTATGAGTATGGGATGTTGGGGACTGCGTAGCTCCAGTCTATGCTGGTACCGGCGGCGTAGTACATGAGGTCTTTCGTGCTGCCTACTTTGAACGTGTGACCACTCGTGGTGAAGATGGCCTGGGGCAAAAAGGATTACATGCATTCGTGTGGTTATGTTCAGCGAATCATCACTATAAATTTATCGGAAAAATAAAAATAAAACATTTGAGATTAAGTTTTTTTCTGACAATTTGATAAGGTTGTTTGGAATTTGATCTTAGAGAAGTGACACCTGTTTATATTTAAAAAAATATTTTAATAACGCACCCTGATGCAGAAGTCAATGATGTAACTATGTATTAAAATATTTATTCGTTATATATCATTCTCCACTGTAGCTATAACTAGAAATAAATAGTTTCTTTTTTTTTTAGGTACTTTGCAAGATGATGCAAATGAAGAATACTTATGTCTAATATCAGTCAACTCTTGGAGTGTTACATTTCTGTTTGTCTACCGAAGTTTCCTTACCTTAGCCATAGCAGTTCCACCTTCCAGTAGATCAACGTAGTCGGGGCAGGAGTCACTTGTGTAGCCCCAGGGGAAGATGATTACCTCGCCGTAGCTGTGGAACGACAGGAATGCCTTGAACTTCGTTGGCGCATCTGTGATAGTGCGCTGAAAAATGAAACCAACTTTTTTAGTGACATAAAAGGTTTTAAATTTTCAAATGAAGCCCCAAAATCTATAATACATAAATTGATGTTATGGAAAGTTGCGGTTCCTCGTCAAGTGACCGCCTACTCGTACGAGGACGTCGTTTGCATCGCTCAACGGTTTTTACGATTATACAGCGTGTAATAAAAACCCTGTCCAATCCAAAAGGGGCTCATAGGTACCGCAATAACATTACAAGAAATTAAAAAAAAAAAAATAGTATCGAAAATAAAAAAGTTATTGCAATCTGAAATTCACATTTTCAGTACCAAAATTACCACAATTTCATTATAAATTAGCAAATTTTCTACAGAGGTCATAAGTTATGAGTTGTAGACACCTACTAAATTACGGCCGCCCGCGCCTCATGTAGGTAATAAACCGGTAAAATTTCCCATTAAAACAAAAATGGGGCCAATTTTTTTTTTCTTTTTTCCAAAAAACAACCAGTTACACGCTGTATTTATTGTTGTCATACGACATTTGAGAAGTTGATGAACTATGTAACCTACCTTGACTGCAGCGGTCTCTGGTTCAGAAAAGGCTTTCGGTCCTCTATAGAATACGCTACCAGGATCATTTGATGAGCCTTCTTCTCCTTTTTCACCAAAACCGTAACTAGAAAATAAAATAAGTTAGGTCCGAATTGCAGAACAAAATCCAATTAAAAATAATTATAATAATATTAATATTAATTTCACACATGGGCACTTATGAAACGTCAGAAGCTAGGTGCAAGGTTCCAATTGGTCGTTTCCTATGGAGAAGAGCCGACAAGAAATTCCACGGTTACTTTTTTTTAAATAATTGGCTTTTACAATATTTTCAAATTACAGTGTTAATAGGCATGGGAGGACAGTGTAGGCCTTTCAACAAGTACCAGGTACTTTACAAAATAGAACATTTTCAACAATTTTATTCTGCAATCCACTAAGCTTAGAATAACCTAATCTAACCTTTTGTTAATTGTGTAGTTTGTCTAGAAAATTGGGAAAAGCTTGTTATGGATCCTAATATTGACCTAATTTTGCCTGTAGGTATAGTCTACAGTAGTAGTATTATGGAGAGTCGGGTTTTTTAGAAAAAGTTCGGTTTTACTGTCATTTCTGATCAGAATCACTCATAGGTATAGTACAACAATTTTCTTAATGTCCCTCGGGAATCAACGCATTTTAGAATACAAACGAATGATTTCCATGCCAATCCTAAGTACTTTATTGTTGTTTTGATTTCCGTGTGAACTTTAAAGAGCTGTAAAACTATTTCCTCCCATTTGAAAAATAAATTACATTAAGTTGAAAGAGTATTAAAAAGTCTATATGCATCCAAGTTCATTGAGAGCGTCCGGTCTGCACCAAGTGCAACGGGCAAATAATCGAAATCCGACGACGGACGAAACACGAGGTTTGCCGAGAGACATTACGAAAAAAGTTGTACTGTACTTGTCTGATAGTCTCTAAAGTTCGATGTGTCATGTTAATGCTAACGTTCTGTGGTATAGTTATAAAAGGACCTTTTGGCGCGTGGTCAAACACGGAACTAATGCCGCTGGCTTGTTTTCTTTATACAATTTCCACAATTTTTCAATTAAAGTTTACCAACAGCGCACCCCTGTCAATGTCATTTATGAGCCAAAAGATCCTCGTAGCTCTCTCTATTTGAATAAATAAAATATAAGTTCACCTACCTAAAATTTCTGTTAAGGTCTACACCCACGAGTTCTCCGTAGCGCGCTCGGTTTTTCCGCCACATCCTGTCGTGCGTGTGAGTGTACACGTACCCATCTGGATTCATCACTGGCAGAATGTACCTAAAAAAGTTATTCTTGTTAATTTATTTTATAAAAACTAACCGAGTATTGAATGCTTTCGTCAGTTAAAGCAGTTTGTTAACGTCGCAAAAAAAACAGTCTCTTTACGGTGTAGATACGTTCTTGACTGCTAGACATGTCTGTGTGCTCCAAATAACAATGTGCAAACATGCCACTATACTCCCTAGGGCTAAGAGAAGGCAAGCGAAAAGAACGAAACTGTGTAGTATGGATAAGCTATCCTTCAAAATGATTCAGATTATGTTTGATCGTGTGTTACGCATTTAGGGTGCAGGTGGAAGAAAAAGTCACGTGGCTTAAAAGCCAGAAAAAGTTCAACATATCCATATTGAGGGCAAAGACCTTTATGACTGGTTGATCACTTTCCTAAGTCATCATCTGCCTAGCCTTTTCCCAACTATGTTAGGGCGCGCTTGCAGTCTAACCGGATGCAGCTGAATACCAGTATTTTACATTAGAGCGACTGCCTATCTGACCTCCACAACCTAGTAACTGGGTAATACGATACCCAGTTTGCAAGACTGGTTGTCAGACTTTCGGGCTTCTGACGACCCGTAACGACTGTCAAAGATCCAGAAATGACAGCCGGGACCAACGGCTTAACGTGCTTTCCGAGGCACGGCGGAGTCTCGATATGTAAAGATGGTCACCAATCCACGGACCAACCCCGGCAAGCGTAGCTTAACCTGACAGACCGACTTTCCTAAGTAAAAAGGTTATTATGAACATGAAGAAGGAAGAAGGTTCAGAAGTTTCCTCACCAGTCTTTATTGGTGACGCTGTCCGGCATTTCATTGAATGACCTGACGATGCTGTTTGCTAAGTAGGTGACCACGGCCGGGCTGATCCATTCACGAGGGTGTATGGCCCCGTCCAACCACACTC
Organism: Lithophane semibrunnea; assembly: GCA_947363905.1. NCBI lineage: Eukaryota > Metazoa > Arthropoda > Insecta > Lepidoptera > Noctuidae > Lithophane > Lithophane semibrunnea. The sequence goes on from OX376203.1 coordinate 11,263,536, forward strand.
CGGAATTTGTCTTCTCACCGTTAGAAATTTTTAGCATCTGAAACAAGGCAAAGAGATTAAAGACACCGCCGATCTCGCTAACCAGTGTGAGCAGATGCAAAAAGTATTAAACGGCCACATTAAGCAATTCCTCTAAAAGCGATTCATTTCCTGAATTCCTAGCAGATCATTAGCCTCTTCATTTAATTCCTCTAATTTGACACAAAATAAAAAAATGTGTTAAATTAGAGGAGGACAGTAGTAGCTAAATCATATGTACTCAATTCAATTCATATTCGAATCATATTTGGTGTAAATATTGCTGCATGAAAATAACGTAATTATGTAATAAAATTACCGTAATTTAAATTAATTAATTTAAAAACATTAAACTTCAATGAAGCAATTCATAATTTGTGGACCATTTTAAGAATCTATGAATAATATTATGAATTGTCTGTTTGTGACATTTTACGATGATTCATAATATTATCCTTTTATGATTCTGCCAAAGTGAGCGTTTTAGGCCCTTAGTACAGTATCAACAGTGTTATTATGAAACAGTATATTAAAGCATGAAATACCTTCAGATCCCTTCCTTCCGCTGATTTACCAATCACATGAACAGAGCACAAGTACGGATATTCAGCCTGCAAGCTATCCAGAAAAGCATAGATCGTATCCAAAGTGTGGTAGCTGAGCCAATCCATGGTCTTCGCTAAAACACGGACAGAATTATTTAATGTTCTTCTTCTAATATTAACTTTAATTTGTCTGCACTGGAACTTGTCTTAAATTTTAAAGGTTTTGGTGCCAACTGTACATGTAATGATGAATGAATGCTTCTTTTTTTAACAAAAGATTCGCTTTTAAAGGCAGGCGATTATTACGTGCTTCCATTGCACTAATCGTTCTGTCACTATATTTGTGACCACACGAATTCGTACGACTCTGTATGATAATATTGAGCTCATTACGATTTAATTTCTTAATAGCACTAATGAATGTAATATTGTTGCAGGTAATTCAATTAGTTAATAGGAATTTAGGAATTTGTTTCGTTTAGAAAGATTTTTTGAATGACTAATCGTAATCAAAAAATGGATTTAATTATAGCACATCATGCAACATCTATAGCTTCTGAAAGTGAGCTATTAAGTTGAATTATAGTGCCTGTCTGTGAGCGTTGATGGTGTAACAGATTCCAAAATTATTGCCGATATCTTATTATGAGGCATTTTTGTGGTAAATCGTCACTGGGTCCTGTGGGGATGTTTGATGCTGAGACAGTAGAAGCCGAACTTCACAGTCATATTTAACATAAAGCATGTTGGTCGTGTCTTCAGAGTATGACGACGATGGTCAGCTTCGAGGATCTCCATCATACTGGACCTCACACTTATGCAGCGGGTGCTGGCAACGTTTTTCACTCTGTATGTGCGGACCGAAATGACACAAACTAACATTGTCCCTATTGTTTCGAATAAGATTAGAGATATAAGTGTAAAATCCACACCTTTCTAGCAACTGTTGTCTCTAAAATGCACGACAGTTTGCTTAGCGTACTTACAGTTGCATGTTACATGTTACAGTTGCATCAGTACTTACAGTTGCATGAAGCAGAGTTCAGATTTGGGCAGGGTCTTGTGGCCGAAAGCGCTATCTTAAGCCTAGCACACAGATTGCCGAGTACTTCGCGAGTAGGACGACACATTATGTACGTGTTTCTTAGATCTTTCTCAAGCTTTTGATTCTAGTTGATTATAACATTTTATGGAGAAAACTAGCTGCGGCCAATGTACCTAAAGAATTGATTCGCAGGTGTACTCGAGATCATGTCAGAGAATTACTGTTAGATGGGGTGAGATCGGAAGAGTATGGAATGCGAGCTGAGGCAAAGGGTGGAGATCTCACCAAACCTTTTCAATCCGTTCATGAATGCGCTGATTACCCAGCTCAGCATCATGGGTGCCAATAACTTAAATTACGCGTAAAACATAATGCTGCGGATTGCTAAAGGAATCAATACTTCTTGATATTTTTGGGTAGTTTAATACCATTCATACTTGGGATAGTTAATTGATTCAGGCGTGACTTTGCGGAAATCCATTATAAAATACAATAGACGTACATATATTCAGAAACCTATTCCGCTTGACTATTCTTCAAGAGTCATAAAAACTCTGTAAGAAATCGACAGGTGTTTCACCTTTCAACGAGGCATCCTCAGGATGACGATTGACCAATTGCAAACCAGAACGCGACGTGTTACCACATGATCGATTTCTTACAGGGTTTTTATGAGTCTTGAAGAATAGTCAAGCGGAATAGGTTACTAAATATATCTATGTCTATTATATTTTATCATTAATACCTATTATTGAACTTACCAATAATGGTATGATGGATGTGTCCTCGCCATGAACCGACTGTATTTATAGCGCAAATGTGCCATGAATATGTCATGGCACATACCATATATGAGAAAATAAGAACGAGGAGTTGATCCAAAAAAAAATAAGCTACTTTACTAAGGATTTCCATTCTTACGTTTGTTTTTAACAAAATTTATTGCGACGGAAGTATTTTGTTCTTTTTCCAGTAATGCGGTTAGGTCTGTTATGGCTATCAGAAATGGAATATCTCTCTCGTGCAGTATTCCGGCCACCTGGCCGGCCCTAGAGCCTTCAACCATTATTTCCATTGTGCTGCGTTGCTCGGTCCATATATTGATTGCTGTAAACACACAATATTAAGCTAAGTTTCGAAATGTCTGTGCAGATAATTAATAGTTGAAAGAAGAAAAAATGGTACTGACGACTGTTCGCCGCTTGCGCAAACTGTACTATGAAGAAGAGAATCCCGGCCAAAATGTCGTCATTTGATACCACCCTCATTCGATCTTCCTCGGAAGATTTACGTTTTAGATTCCAACGAGACATTTTCATCAAAATGATTTTTCGACTTTCTTTATCTCCTTTAGACTGTGGGGACCTCGCCAGCCAGATCTAGTACGCACCTCCTAAAGTGTCCAAAGTTTTCACGAACTGTCTTTGACCTTCTTCAGGGAAACTCAATTCCCATACTTGGGATCTCTGCGTTGGTGGAGCCACTTTGCTGGAGTTACGTTACGTTTCGGTACAAAGAGTGGATTTTGTTTTTATTAGGTATATGGATCACAAATAAATTTTGCGAGTTGATTTTTAGAGGCACCTACATTACTGAAAATTTTGGTTTGCAATGATGCACTGACAATCTGCGTCAACACTAGACTAGAATGCTGTTGTCACAAGTGGTTGTCATTTTAATAAAACTATTTTGACAGTGGTTTTATTTTTGATTCTTTAAAAAGGTTGTGAACTTTTTAACCGCCTCAAAAAAAGAGGAGAAACAAACATTTTGTATTAAAATGATGAAATCTATAATATTTATAACATGAAAAACCCCGAAGTCGGGCATGCCCACCGAGTAGACCTGGCAGGCATAACCGTGTGTGAATTCCACGCTTTATTGTGACAAAACTGTCTGCTATTTTTTTTGACATAGCAGAAATGGGCCCCATTAAACTGTGCCATTCTGACCGATACGCGTAAATACAAAGGCGGATGCAACACAAACACCCATAGGCTGTGCTGTATTATCTTGCGAATGGCTGTAAAGCAGTAATAGCCCGTCCGAACCCAACTACAACATAGCGGTTTGCAGTGTGACTTCCGTCTCCATCATCAGATCAACTCCGATCAGTTGATGATGAGTGGTTATGTCATCAGAACTACATAATTATGTATGTGTGCAAAATTTCAACAGAATCGGTTCACAGTTGAAAATTCAGTAGGTGAAAATTCGATCAACCACAATTTTTCTACACTTAAGGGTGGATTTTAGTTCTCAATTTAATATGGGACCAACTTGCCTCCCAATAAAATAAGAATCATTCAAATTGGACAACTCAGTAAAAAGTTATGCGTGGTGATACATAAAAAATTACAAATGCAATTGGATAGTGCATACAGGGATAATCGTCGGTTGATGCCTCTTCATTCAAAACGTCTAACGGGCCTCTGCGAGTTGGCTTCGGCCCCTCGTACGCCTTACAAAGGTCCGGGACTCCAGGGTCCGGAGGAATGTCAAAGACGAAGTAATAATAATAGGCGTCGACTTGAGAACCTCCTCAAGTCGACGCCTATTATTATTACCTTTTTTTTCTTCGGTTAAAAACGATGTGTTTCGGAGCCGATCACATTGCAGACAGATTTCAAATGTTACAGAACAGCTAGAGTGCGTTTCATCAAATAGTTCCTTTGCCGTAATGTTGGGTCCACTGCTAAATTTAAAAAACGGATCTTGGTAACACAGTAGCGGTGTACCGTATTTGTATTGGTCTTAGAACAGTAGAGCCAACATTACGGCATAGGCATAGGAACTATTTGATGAAACGCACTCTAGGTACTGTCTGTCTTGCATCCGCCTTTTTATTTACGCGATCGGTACTGCCTACCTAGTCGGGTTCCGTATCATCTAAACTAACGATTTTATACGGTTTTGGAAGTAAATAATGAATACGAATCCGAAATGCCTGAGTATGCAACGTCTTGTAAATAGCATTTCTTACCTTGCGCTTGTCCCAGGTCCTAAGTCCCCACTTAGGAGTCAGTTGTACCAGGTCTCTTTTGCCTGTTTGTAAAACAAGTTAAGTGTTTATTTATTTATTTATAGTCAACCTCGTATTTGCTTTATCACTTTGGACAAAACTCCCAGTCACAGCACGGAGACGCGACGGCAGCCGCTGTTAGAGGCAGCACTTTCAACCTTTTCATACAAACCAAGCGCGACTCCGTTCACTCGCACTGCGACATAATACAAATGACGTATAAAACTGACGGCTTTGGAGGCGGTCCGTGATAGAAGTTATGCGCTCAACGCATTTTCGGCGCCACGAATTTTATTAGGTAGTAGGTACTGCTGTTCGTAGAGAGGCCTGTGTCTAAGTAATAACAGCCGCACAGGTCGATCATTCAGGTTAACCTACTCTTGCCGCGGTTGGTACGTGGATGGATGGCCATCTTTATATACCAAGACCTCTGGGTGCCCCGGAAAGCACGATAATAACAATAATAACTTTGTTGTTTTACGACGTGCAAGAGACATTCAACCTTAGAGTGGTAAAGCAATTTTATGGTCGATTATAGGTACATAATCACCACCTTATATAAAAATAAAAATATATACCATTTAACGTCAGGTGCGCCGAAACTAGCGCCAGTTTGTAATAAATGGTTTCTCTTCTCGACAAAATCGTTTTTGTGCTTGTAGAAACTGTTCCACGTCTCGTAAGAATCTTCTCTGTTCGATAGAGATTCGGTCTGATTCAAATAAGCGTCGGTCGCATCACTTGCATCGGTAGAAGATTCTGGTTTCTGGGTGAATGAATCGTAATAAAGGGGAAAAGGAGCACGAACATCTTTGTATTCGTTATATTTCTTGTATACACTCGTTTCCTTTTCTGAAGTATTGATTTTTGACTCCACAGATTTATCACTGTGTTTGATATATTCAGGCCACTCATCATCACTTGATTCTTGTAAACTCTTGTATGCACTCGTTTCCTTTTCTAAAGTATTGATGTTCTTCTCCACGGAGTCATCTCTGTTTCTTATACAATCCGGCCATTCATCATCACTTGATTCTTCGACTTTCTTGTATATACACGTTTCCTTTTCTGAAGTATTGGTGTTCTTCTCTAAGGATTTATCTCTGTTTTTCATACAATCAGGCCACTCAGAATCACTTGATTCTTCGACAGAATCATCTGTTTCACCGGGAAAGTGAGACAATCTAACGTAGGAACTTTGTGTTTTCACGAGAGAATCACTCTGTTTTAGGTAAGAATAGTTTCGCTTATTGTAAGACGCGCATTGCTTCAAGTGAGATTTGGCTGTGTTTATGAAAGAACAGTTCCCCATAAGAGAGTCATTCTTCTCCAGTAGTAAATCGATTTTCTGATCAATTTTATTCTGGTAACTATACGTTTCAACAAATTCCATCAACGCTAGAACACTACTTAGTATTTCATTGCCAGTGTCTTCTATTTCTTCTTTTGGCAATTTGAATTTATGTTTTTTGCTTCGTAATTCGATAAGGTAACAGTAAGGAATGCCGGCACCTCCATGTGCAAAGTCGTTGCTGGTGCCGGAGGCTGCGTACATAACGTCTCTTGAAATGCCCACCTTATATGTCTCGCCGTTGGTGTTATAGATGGCCTGGTGGTAGCAAACAGTAGAATTGTTGTTAGTTGTCGTTACAACTAAAATGGCGGTTAAGTTCATTTGTATTGCTTTGAGAATCACTTTCTTAAAAGGCGATTGGATTAAAAATTAAAATGTTCGCAAGTCAAAATAATGAATAAGTTCATCCAATGATTATTGAAGTTTTATTCATTAGAAAACAAAGCTTGCTGTCATTTAGGAAATGCCTTTATGATGTACGAGTATCAGCAGCCGTTTTGATAAAATGATTACCTTTGACATCGCAGTGGCTCCTTCAAGCAGATGAACATAGTCGGGAGCCATTTCTGTAGTACACGAGTATGGGAATATTATGATTTGTCCATAGCTGTGCAGTGTTATATACACTTGAAACTTTATTCCTGAGTTTGACAAAACATCCTGAAATAAGATAAAACAATTATTTATTATTACTATGGCCCTGTTATGTCCTACTGTAGATAGATAGATAGATAGATAAAACGTTTATTTGGTGCACACAAAAGACAGCACAACATACAAAAACACGGTTAAATTATAACTAATTAGGTACATTAATAAAAAAGCTGGGTGCCAATATACAAAAAAAAAAATTGAAAGTAGGGCAAAGCCCTTCTCCATGTTTCCAGTTTTCTCTCTGTTTTGCAATTTGAGCCCAAAAAATAACTAGAGAAACGGTTCTAGAATTCCAAATTTCAATAGACATTGTGAAATCAGGATTTTGGTCTACAACTCAAGTCAAAGAAAAAAATGAAAATGCACAATTTTCTAAGGTGTCATTTTCACAGGGTATCTACCATACATTTAGAATATACCATAATATTTGTACAAACTGCTTCGTATTTTATACTAAGGCATTCTACTCGTAGACACTCGAAAATTAACAAAATTACTATCATCATTTAACATTCTTCAGTAACGGTAAAGGTAGCGCATATAGCAAATTAAATTTATTGTTACAGAATTATATAAAATCGTTGGTAAACTGATTTACGCGCCCTGTTTGCAGTTTAATCTCTGCATGGAATGGTGATGACACGAATTCGGCATCAACGGTATATTACAGCCAAATGATCGCGGGAACCCACTCCAGTGATCATTTGGACCGTCTATGTAAATGTATTGAGTAGTCGGCGTTTTGCGACACTTTCTGTTGGCTGATTAGATTGTGCGTTTTTCGTATTAATTTTGATTGTATTATGATTACTGTGTTTTGGTGAATGATGGCGGTAATAGTTATATACGCAATTGTTATATAAAAAGGGGTTTTAAAACACGAATGTAATAGTATCAGTGTTTTAATACCTAATTATTTACAGTTGCATACAAGACTTTATCTACACCCATGTTAAGGCGCTTAGTCCCGTTTAGTACCGTAACACGGTCACTTTAAAAAGCCTGAAAAAAATATATGTTTGCCATAGATTCATGTACAACATTTTGTATTGAGCAATTTTTTCGTATGACTAATACTTTTGCCTTAAAAAATATTTAACAAAATGCAATTTTTGGCTAATATTTCCCTACTACTTCTAAACGGCTTAGATGTTTGGAAATATTTTTATACTGAAAAATTGAATGTTAGAAGTACTACAGATTGTATTGAGCAGAAATGTAAATTAAACATTTTTTTTTTTTAATTACCCCTCTTAGAGATACAGGTTCAGAGTTGCTCTGCGCGGGCGCGCGCGGCAGTCGCGCGTTAGCATTGAGACGGGACGGCTGTGTCGCTCGCTGCTCCGCGCCGACTATTGACCGACTACGTACGTTTGTGTATGTTAGTGCAAATAATCACGAACAAATTACAATAGTGTGCGTGTCTAGACTCGCTCGCTGCAGAGTCTTGTTCGCGTGGATGCTTTATTAGTGCTGCAGTTTCTACGTACATACTGTTTTTGTTTATATGGTTTTTATGTAGGTCATCATCTGCCTAGCCTTTTCCCAACTATGGTATGGTCCATACTAGGTAGGTAGGGTAGGTAGGGTAGGTAGGGTAAGTAGGGTAGGTAGGGTAGGTAGGGTAGGTAGGGTAGGTAGGGTAGGTAGGTAGGGTAGGTAGGGTAGGTAGGGTAGTTAGGGTAGTTAGGGTAGGTAGGGTAGGTAGGGGTAGATAAGTAGGGTAGATAGGTAGGGTAGGTAGGGTAAGTAGGGTAGGTAGGTAGGATAGGCAGGTAAGTAGGGTGGGTAGGTAGGGAGTGTAGGTAGGTAGAGTAGGCGACCGACCAACTGACCGACCGATGGACCGACAAACCGACCGAACGACTGACCGACAGACCGACCGACCGACCGACCGACCGACAGACCGACCGATAGACAACGAAGCCTTAGTAATAGGGTCCCGTTTTACCCTTTGAGTACGGAACCCTAAAAACAGTGCATTAATGATAAGATAAAATTACTACGCAGTTGAAAGAAAAGACAAATTATTTATTTTATTGTGTAAAATCGAGTAGGTACCAGGGCCAAGCCACCTTTAGACACCAGTGCCAAAATCCAGGGCTCGAAATACTTTCAAGTGTTTTCTTTCTGCATTGAAAATAGATCTGTAAAGTCATACAAATAAGGAGTACAATCGCGTATGCAAAAAAGGTTACGTCCAACTTCCAACCAAGCCTTGGTGGAATAAAAATACTTGCATAGAACATTGATCCTCAATTCTATAGAAATAAAGATTACAATAGCGTTTACAATAAAAAACTTCTAAACCTAAACGTAAAAAAATACTTTCATAGGAAATTGTTCCGTGCAACCTTACCAATAAGGATCATGATCGCATTTGTGAAAGAGTAATGTGAGTCCCATTGATTAAAAATCTTTGATGCGTTGCGCGTTGAAGTAAAAAGTTCGTTCCATTTTCAAATAACACAACACAACAGATAATTCCCCTAAGACGACACACTGACCGCATCGTCACTTGTTTTTGACCAGTACAGCAATTTTGGTTTATCTCGAAGAAGTTTATCAAAATAATGCTAGAATTTCCAAGCATGTTTGAGAAAAGATTTTATTTAAATTTCGATTTGTTTTGCAAATAGAGCTGTTTATGGAGCAGTTTGAAGATTGATAACGAATAATCGGTGAAGTACCTTGAGAATAATTCAAGATACCTATGGAGCAGAATGGGAATAAAATAATAAGTATTTTTTAATAATACAAATTCCTTGGAGTAACTTGGCAAGTAATGTATGAGATTTTTATCTTTTTAGATCAAAAGAATGGGGTACTTTGGGAATAACCCGTTTAAAATAAATAAGAAACAAATGAACATATTGGCGCGTGAAACATTATCCTTGTTCGTCATTAATTCTGGAAATTATTATTAATTTACTTAGTTTGAAATTCCGCGCATTGTGAGATTGAGAAAAGTTCTATACAAGACTTGGCCGCAACCAGGCATTGATGGACTCACGTATGTATGCCTCGGTTTTGCCTCGGCCTACATTTTCACGATCGTCCATCAATAGCCCAGTTGCAGGCCGCGACAGTAATGTACGGAAGAAAAAATACTTGCATAGAACATTGATTCGTAACGTAATATAAATAAGGAGCAGAATTGCGTCTACAAAAAAAAAAAACTTCCAAACCTTTAAAGTAAAAATACTTGCACAGAACATTGATCCGTAACTTCATATAAATAAGGAGCAGAATCGCGTCGAGAGTTGACGGAGGAAAATACTTTGAAGTCTTGCGAGTATTTCGGGTCGGTACTTGGTCGGCGTAAGTACCTACTTACAAGTAAAAACCTGGTGTAAAAAACCTGGTCGCGTAAATACGCACCTTCCCTAAAAGAATAAACAAGTCAACATATTGGCGCGTGAAAAATTATCATGGTCCGACATTGATTCTGGAATTTATAATTTACTCTGTTTGAATTTCTGCGCATATTTGAGAAAAGTACTATTTAAGTCTTGGCCGCAACCAAGCATTGATGAACTCACTTATGTGTGCCTCGGTCCACATTTTCACGATCGTCCATCAATGCGTCAGTTGCAGGCTGCGACAGTAATAGTAATGTACTATTGTTATCATCTGGTGAGCGATTGTTTATTCATTCTTTCATATTTGAAGTTAAATAATTACGAATTGTTCTAGAAAATCTAGATCACATTATGTCGAAAGTAGGTAATAACATCAACGTGTGCGGTCGGGGGACCCCCGTCAGGAACGAAGTTCCTTCTCACGTACGATTTAAAACAAAACAAAATTTTCCCAGCCGCCATCCCGGATTTACATTTTAATGTCACTATCGGCA